>CM061534.1:51782088-51829231 GCA_030545055.2 Neoaliturus tenellus | reverse complement strand
TATGAAAGTATGAAAATCATAAGCATAAACTTTGTAGATTTTTCTATCCCTAGCGTAAGGTCTGCATTTAATTCAATTTAGGTTAAGACCAAAAATATTAGAAGTTTATGTATGAGTCGTTTTAATTATGAAATATCACATAAAATAGTTTAAAAAAAGAAGCAAGTTTCAGTATATAGTATAAGACTCTTACGGTTTATAAATGTATATGGTTAAGTTCCTATTAAAAATCTTATACTATTATCCAATTTAAAAAAAATGTATTTAATATTCTGGTTTATCAGGTTAATAAAACAAAACTATTTACCCAGAGAGTGGATGTTTTACGATGTTTTAATTATTTAATACTACTGTATGTGTATTAACAAACTAAAAAAGTAATTTAAGATCTTATATTGTCATAGTAAACAATACTCGATACAAAAATAAAACATAAACATATCAGTAAGTCCTCTCTATCATTCTCTTTATGTTCCTCTCGCCTGTAAAAGTAATTTGCTGTATTGGTTTTCTTGAAATGTACCATGACAATTTATGAGATATGGCTAAATTTCTAAGAACATGCATAAGATTGACTATGGGTTCAACACAGTAAATTTGACAAAAATTCACAGTGACTGTTAATCAATTCTGAGATGCATATATTAAGGCTTAATTGTAAGGAAAATGAATACCCATTTCAGTGACATGCTGAGTTACCTGCAATCGTACTTCTTTTTGACACCTAAATTGGGGTTTAAACCATTGGGTTCTACTCAAAATGATCTATTATTTGATTTCCATATTAGCCTTTGATACTTCCTTCAGACCTCTGCAGAGTGTACACCTTAAAGGTATTTTAATCACTGATCGTGCTGGTTTTGGGTTAGGAATGAACTTAATTAGGAAGAGGTAATTTTTTGACACATATAAACAAAATAGAATATATTTAAATTATATTTTTCAGTTTTGCAGGCGATTAAAATGTAATCGCCATTAAAGCAAACTGGATTAAATAATACATTTATCTCGAACGTTATAAATACGACAACAGGATTTAATATTTGAGAGTTTACATTTAAGTACCAAGTCTTCGTTTAGAGTGAACCATTAACTCCCAATTTGTATATCAAAGTGACACATTCATTTGTAAGCCTTTCATTTAGGGCTTCGAAAATTGTTTGATGAATTAATATTCTAAATAGAATTTGTTTAAACATAAAATTTTATTTTCGCCTATCATTCTATTCATATTTTATAAAACACCTTAGGGGCCATTTGCACAAATAAATGATAAACCGGATTAAATAAAATATGGATTAATTAAGTTAAAATCATCTGGAGGTGTAAGTTTAAACTATGCATGTGCATTTAGCTTAGGTTAAACTGAAGATCAGTTTAAACTAAAATTGTGCAAACGGACCTTATTGTTATTCTTTAAACTAGTACGTGGCTAAATGAATAATTTAAAGATTTTAACACCATGAGACGAGAATTTGGTTTGAAACTTCTACTTTCACCTGAATTTCGCAGTTGTATTTATGGTGTCTTGTTTGACCTAACAGTGTAAAGAGATAAGCCAGGGTGTTTGAGTATTTCACAAGACAACTGACAGCTGAATTTACAGCTTCAGGACTGACAAGAACAATAAACCTGTTAAAGTAAGAATGTGTGTACTGGTTCAATAAATAATTAACATTCTATTGTAAAAAAAACCTTAATGTTTAGTTTGAATAATCTTTAAATACCTCATAGCTAGGTTTGTATCTGTATATATATTATGAATACTAACAATATTGATTATATAACTGAGGCCTAACAAAACTAAAAGTAACTATGATACTAGTATAATAATCTTCAAATTTCAACTACAATAATCCAAATAAGAAAACAGATTTTTGGATTTTTAAAGATCACAAGTATATAAAGTTAACACAAGAGGTTAAATACCTGAATGTCGCAGTAATCCTTATATCCTCCAGTAGAACAGGCTACCGGTTTCGGCACATCAAAGGTGCCATTGTCGAGCCTAGGCGTGAAATTTTTCTCCTACGAGGTCGTCATAAAGTCTTTAAAACACATTGAATACACTAAATACAAACAGACGCACATTTTACACGAACACAATGTAAAATGTATGTCGTGTAAAATGTGCGTCTGTTTGTATTTAGTGTATTCAATGTGTTTTAAAGACTTTATGACGACCTCGTAGGAGAAAAATTTCACGCCTAGCTCGACAATGGCACCTTTGATGTGCCGAAACCGGTAGCTTGTTCTACTGGAGGATATAAGGATTACTGTGACAATTCAGGTATTTAACCTCTTGTATTATATAATTGCAAAGTAATCCTGAAGGCAACAATCAAAAATGAAAATAAAGTTAACGTTTAACATTTCTTACTAGAAAACCATTGTAACTGACTGTAAAAGTATACATTGTTATTTGTTTGTTTGATTAGGCTACTAAATCATTATCCATTAAATACACTTAATTAACGTACTGGAAATATATATTCTTTATTATAGAGTATGTATAACTTACTATATATATATATTATTTACTTACTTAATTTTGACTTTGGTTTTAAACTCAAAAAGTAGCTAAAAGTATTTAAGAAACAATTTCTCTTGGGTCTCTCCATATCTACAACAAACTGGAGTATTAGTTATATCTGACATGAAACCAATAAGACTTTTAAAACAATTTTTACTTTGAAAACCATGAGATATTAAATTTGTGTAAAATATCTTCAAAATAATTTCACAAAACTAATGAGTTTTTTATATGTTTAATACGAGAAATAATGAAAAAAATTCAATGTTGTCCATTAAATTAAAATATTTAAGCAGAAAACAAATAACATTGGATAAAACTCCGAATTGTTTTAGGAAATCTAAAACAACCTTAGAATACTAACGAATAAGATGTAGTTGTGGCAATTAGACCTGTGTAGTTGTGTAAGTAGGTGTAGTCCTATTTTATCACGAAATGTTTGGAAATAAGTAGGAATGGGAATTTGAGTCTAGTAAATAGCTGCTTTTCACCGTAAAGTTATAAGAAGAACAAATATCAAAGTTATTTACGTCATTCCGTGTATTCTTACATTATAAAGCTTTGCGTTTTTCCAGTTGAGAACGATACTTGTACAGTACTATGAATCTACAAAAAAACATTTTTCAGTCAAACAAATGACAACTCTCCGAATCTTCAAATAATATCAAAGGACCTATCTCTTTGGCCTATTATGAAACAATTTTAGTGTTTTCTCATCGAAATTACTTTTGTACCATGTAAACTTGAGAGATGAATAGCCCTTTTTTAAGGGTTGCAAATTTCATTATAGAGGTTCAACGACTTCTTCAAATTAATATTGGTTTCAAAACACTTGTTACTTTTGAACATTATCTTCATTTATTCTTCAAAAATACATATAAAACAAACAATATTTATTACAAACAAATAAAAATAAACCTAATGGTCAAAATTTTTTAATTTATAACATTTGGATCTTTAAATAAGTAAAATAAGTTTAATTTCCGTACCTCAACTTATTTTAAGACGACATGAATTAGTAAAACATTGTATTTGGAAATCAAATAGAAAGAGGACACAAGTCTTATTTTTCTTTTTTTTTTCTTTTTTACTTTTTTGTCTGTTTAATAACATAGTAAAAATTTTATCAAAGGCTGCAGTCACCTTGCATTAAATTCTTTTATTAAACGATACTTATACTCTCAGAAAAAATCTATTTCACTCTACAAACACCTACTTACAGGGATTTACATGTTTCTATTTTTTTACAGGTTGAAAACATAGCTAATTAATACAAAAGTAGGCCTATTTGTTGCGGGCCAAGCATACGCTCGGTAAACATAAACAAATCTTTGGAGAAATATTATCAGTAACAAACAGTGTAAAAAGGCCAAGTGTAAAAAGTACTTTTTCTATTCAAGACAATATAGTTCGCTTCACCCCCTCGCCTTTAATAATTTTTTTTCTAATCTAGAGTGATGCACTATGGAATAGATGTTCTAAACCACATGTTGTATATTAAACATGTGAAATTATACTCCTATAGTTAACAGCTAATTTAATCATTGTTATAAATCTTTTTTTAATCAATTGAAACTCTACAAATTGTTTAGTTGTTTTAAACCAACGAGCAAATGACAGAAATAGAGGGGCCACTCGTATCCAACTACGTTACAGGTGGTGAAGCCGTGTTCCCCCAGTACTTTTGTGGGCAAATCGTGCTAAATGAGACAAACAGCTGATTTATATTTTAGCTGACAAACAACTTAACCCTGCAAACAACTTAACTCAAAGCTGATGTGATTCATGTTGAGGTGATTCATGCTCGGGACTAAAGTGAATCCCCGATCCCAAACTCCTTGTGTGGGACTAGAAAATGTCCGCATGGCTTCACCACTGCACTCGGTTAGCCTCTCTATTTCTGTTCAGTTCTAGCTGTTTTAAACTTTCATAATCACTATTATAAATCAAAATTAAAAAACCTATCGATTTTTTTATCATTGTATCATTTATTAATTCACAGGATGGCAAAAAATTAAACCCACATGTTTGTAGTAGGACATGGTTCTCCTACTTTCACTTGAGTCATCTGTTTTTATCAACTCTTTTGTTTTTATTTTAAATCCATC
Source organism: Neoaliturus tenellus (assembly GCA_030545055.2). Classification (NCBI taxonomy): domain Eukaryota; kingdom Metazoa; phylum Arthropoda; class Insecta; order Hemiptera; family Cicadellidae; genus Neoaliturus; species Neoaliturus tenellus. Next base: position 51,824,590 of record CM061534.1, on the reverse strand, counting down.
TAGAACAATGTTAAAAACTTTAAATTTCAATATAAGATATTATTAAATAATAAAATATTATTTTTATCTCAGAACTAAGTTATTTGTAAGATTTAAAGAAAATCGTTAAATCCAATTTCGCGGTTGGTGTGCATACGATACAAATATACCTTACTCGTTTTAAAGTATAGGATACTTCAACAATAATAATTTTCTATTATATTTTATGTGTTGTTCAGTTTATCGGCACCCCACGAGACAGGCAACGGTGCAAAGAACGGTCGGTATCTGAAAACGGCCGGTACATCACTGCTGCTAACACAACTCGCGAGCCTGGCTGATATACTGCTAACGAAACTATAACACTTCATACAGTCTTTTCATTCTTTTATCATGTAAAGAAAATGCCTGAAACTGTTGAGACGTAAAACGTAAACTATGGATATTACCTAAAGGGTTCTACTAATACCAATTAAAGTGTATCACTAATTTCAGGAACAGTTTCATGAATAACAGAATTTCAAACTTTCTAATATATACTGGGAATCACATAAAAAGTCATTCAGACCAGCCTCATTATTTAGAAGTTAGTTCTTTCCATTCATTTCAAGAAAACGTATAAATATTGTTTTGTAGGGGTGTTGTAAAGATATTCTTTCCTCACTTAAGTAGCCCTGTTCCAAAGAATCCTGCAAAAAACAACTTTTCTTATTTTAAATTCCTGAGGAACAAAATTTAAAAGTCCGTATATTAATAACAGAATGAAAATACAAATCATTATTTAATTCCTTTGGACAGTAAAAATTAGCTTGACTCCAAAAATATTGGAATGCTTATTTATTTTCACGTATATTTTTTTATTAAAACTTATTCTACGTGCTAGGGTTGCTAAAATACCACATTTAAACCTAGGGTTTATGGTGAAGTTTTTGCGTATGAGGGCAAGTTTTACGAACAAGGTCAGCCTAATTAAAAAAAAACCAAGTTTCGAGAGTAACTTGAAACCCATGTTTTAAACTACGGTTTTTTATGAAGTTGCCCTGATCTAAACTAAATATCTATATTAATGTAAATTATGTAACTTGCTTGAACTTGTTAGACTTATTGGACGAAAGTTATTTTGAAAAACAGTTGTTACTGAAAATCGCTGGATAAATAAAGACATTTTTATTTATTTATTTATTTATTTATTTAACTACAGAAATATAAAAAAAATTACAACATAGCCCAAAAATTGTATTGCAGTATAAAAATAATTTTTTTCATTTTTTTAATTTTTATTTTTAATACATGGAGTAGATACTAAAATAAACAAAGTATTGCTGTATATGATTCGGTGTTACATTCTTACAATGCACATTATTTATCACTTGATTTTTTTAGTTTACTTTTAAACTGATGTTCTAGAATTTAAACCAGAAGTCAACGAGAATATAAATTGAACCAAGAGTACAATGACCCATGTAAGAAGAGAGAGAGGTTTAGGTGAAAGAAAAACAATATTAATCTTCCTGACAGATGTCTTTCAGATTTTTTATCAACTAAGAAGAATAAGAAGAAAAGTTAATACGGAAACTTTTTCTTTATATAATAAAGTAGTGATTATGAGAAGTGGTCAAACGTTTAGTAACTATTTGATTTAAAATATGAGATACAAATATATTTAACTAATAATCTATATATATATTTGATACGGGACACGTACAAAGAACTTTGTACAAGGAACTGTACAAAGGACGGACTCTACAAGATCTTAAATTTAACTATTTGATTAACATTGGCAGGGAAATTCATTTATTTCTAAATTAAACCGCTGTAAAGAGTAAATACAGTATACCAACAATGGCTTCTATCCATTCTCAAGGAGGTTATACCATGGAGAATACACTGGCTAACGAAACTGCATTATAAGATCGTAAACGGTCAAATATATTAATTTACTATCAATATCCAAACTAAATTACTCGATAGGTTTTTAGCAACACTAGTATACTCTTAATTTGTTTATTCTGATCATTATATTTTAATTTTATAATAGAACTACTCTAAAACATAAACATTGTTCTTCGGCAGACCCATACTTAAATCATGCTTAAATTTTCTTTAGATTAAAGACAACTTAAATTTATATCTAATTACACTCTGATTACCGACGTAAGTATTTTAATAATAAAAGGTAATTAGTTTATGTACTCAATTACGAATCACAACTATTTACAACCGTCCAAAAATGGAAGAGTAAAGAACTCCAACATGCAGAAAGAGCCAGTCAACCTGCAAAACCATTTTAGCTAACAACTTTTTTTAACTCTTTTTTATCTTTAAACTTATTGCAGTAAAATAAAAACATTAACAACTAATAAAGCATGAAGGAATGGTCATTAATCAAAGAGGGGTTCTTTTGATCAAAGACAAACTTATTTTAACTACATGTTCATTCTATAAAGTATTCTCTAAAACCTATATAAACTTCCAAACTTTATTTTATTCATATTGTTAGTAGGTTTTATACTCGTATCATTACTTACCGAATTTAGACTCTTTAAATTATATGGTTAGTTAAATTATTACGAAAATAAATATAAAGGATGATAATTAATTTAGGGAAAACAAACTTGGGAAATTACATTTTCAAAATAAAATAAAAATTATGTAATTATTTAAATCCATTCAATATGATCTATATAATACGTAAAATTGGGTACTTTTTTCATAAACATACTGCAAACATGCGATGATATTAAACTGAATGGAAACAAACAGCATTGACCACTTTGAAAATCAATTTCATCGCAGATATTTGATTACATTGATTGAAAAAACAAGATTCAACTTTATAGGATTACGCGAAGTATTGATTATCAGTTTGTTTACAAGAACTATTTTTATTGCTGTCATTCAATTTTATTGTTCATAAAAGAAATGATGTTGTTACTTACATAACTTTTTAAATTTTATCATTGACAAGGAAAAATAAAATGGTTAAATCGTGTATACATTTAAGTACTGTGTGTCTTATTAATCTACCTTAATGATTCCGCCCTAATCTTTACTAAAATATCAGTTGTAAAATGTTTCCTAGTGAAAATAAGTTAAATCGTATAATTTCAACTTGTAAGATATATTTTTTTAAAAGTCGTGCAATATTGCACCAACCGAAGCAAATTCAATAAATAACAATTATAAGAAGCCTCAAATCGATGCTTAGCAATAAATCATCTTGAATAGGTTATTTAATAAATCATATGTACGGTATATTGCCTCATTAAACATTTTAAAACTAATCTTTATATCTTTATATTTTAAAGTATAAAAACTAAAATTAAAAAAAAAGATCGATCTAGTTTTATAATAGTAGATATGTACTGGATGAAATTTAAATAAAATACTTTCTACTAGTTAAAACAAAATCAAACCAGTTGAAGCTTGCTATTCAATTACTATCCAATAAAGAAAGCCCCTATGTAATACTCTTAAGGCTTTCTAATAAAATGATATTACATTGTCTGCAATATTACTTCTTATAGCATAATATTAGAGTTATATGTTAGAAACTGTAACACAAGTTAAACTAAGTATTATGGTTTTACTCTTAAATAATTTATTGCTTGCAATAATGTGAGAATAGGTAAATAAATTAACCGATCATATATTTAAGTGTTTGAAAATTGCTAGTTGATATCATTAAATAATGCATTTTATGTTTGTTACTTGACTAAAGTGAAAATTAGTCAAACCATTTAATTAATTATAACTCTACAAATAGTTAATATATCATGAGTAGCTACAGTATCAAAATAAAAGACGAGAGAAAAAATGTATAGAATAAAGGTATTCTAGAAGATTTTGTTGAATTTTAAATAACTTTATTTAAACTTAAGTTTTTCATTGTAACTTAAACTATAGTTAGTCTCGCAGTAGTGAAAGATACTATTCCAAGTTATCATTGAAACTGAATCATTAGTTATATTCACATTAAAAAATATCATTAGGGAAATACTGAAATGAAACTAAGTGTTTTGAGAAGATTTATAATGTTGTGTATATTTTTTTTATTTTTTACCTTCTGAACTGATATATTGTTTTTTACTGTAAAACCAAAATATAGATATATAGTGTCAATCAATAAGCTGTCACTTTATATGATATTGATGGGTAATGTTTGATTGTTGGTGTTAGGTAACAGACAAAGAATACAAAAAATGTATTTTAGTTCAGTAAGGAAAACATTCAGGTGAATTCAGCGTGTTAATTTTGAACTAGAAAATTAAACAAAAATTCCAAACTACACAGTATAATCTACATCCCCTTACTTAATAAAAAAATGGTAACTTCATTCAATACTCGTTCAGTAGTTGTTATAAAGTAAATTGTTTGGATGGTCAAGTTATATGAACATTTAAATGTCTTAATTAAACTAGTCGGGTTTAACTAAGTAAGTAAGAAACAATTAATGTAAAAACTACAACGTCTGTACGGTAATTGTGAAGACTTAAATTATTAAAAAAATAAATTCTATAAAAACTAAACAGCTTTATTTCTCATTAATGAAAATACTAAATTATGTTTAATAGACTTTATAAGAATTCCTTGAGGTGAAACCTCAAATTTTTAAGTGTGGTAATAAAACAAATCACATTTATTAAAAAATGTTTATAATCTTTTAATCAAACAATTATTTTAATACTTAACCATAATAGTTTTACAGTATGTTTGGCACTATCTACAGCAATTATTTTTACTTTTACCGATGGATTAGAGTTATATACTGAAAAAATTTTATCAATAGCTACAACTAACTCTGATAGTTTTATACTCTATTTCAAATGTAATTTTGATTAAATATTTATTTAATAACTAACAATACAATTGTTTTAGCCATCCACTGACCGTAACCACAACCCAGTAAGTCTGCTCGATGATAGCCAGGTAAGGTCATTTCAATGAAGTCAAAAAATGTGACTGCTCATGTTTCTGACTGTTGTGACGTCGTCAGAGATCGAACCGGGGAAAGCTTTTTTCCTTTTTTCAGGTATCGACGCCAGTGGTATTTTAGCAAGTGTGTTTAAACGCTTTTAGAGAAAGCTGTCCAACCCCCTCAAAGTCTGTAAGTAAGTAAGTATTATACCAATGCTTGAAAAGAATTACCTCTTGTAAAATAGTCTTCCCTTTCAAAAGGCCGTGACATGGAAACCATCTGAAACAGGAATTATAGCGCTATCATGTTTTGTAATCCTTTAAATAAATACTTGATTTCACTACCTAAATGGAGTCTATGCAATCACAATGAGTTGTCAAAATCAAGCTTAAAAACTCAACAGTTACCAGTACATGACTGACAGTTAAAAATACATTGACAACAAAATATATATATTTTTTTTTTAGAAAAACTTTTGTTATTATAACATGCCACCGGAAATTTGCAAGAAACTTTACAAGGAAAGTTAAAAAGTAGAAAGAAAGTTTACTAAGGCGCAGAGTTATCAAAAGGAATGGGTTATTTCCTCTGTTATTGTAACACCCGGATTTTCTTGTTCTTCCCCGGTCTGCGTAAATTTTTCTTAAAATCTAAAATTTCCGAAAACTAGTTAAAATAAATTAGTGAAACTTACGCAGTAAGGACACATGTTTACTTTATAAAACTGTTAATTAACTGATCAATTAACTTTATATAATAAAAATGAATACATTAGCCAACCCCGAAAAACCTAAATCCTCTTCAAAATAACAAAAGAAGCTTTTAGTTTTCTAATGCAAAATGTTTACCTCTTAGACGTAAGAAAATGAAAATAAATTATAAGGTTTTACTAAAACTAATATACATAACAATTGTATAAGAACATAGAAACTAAAGAGCAAAAAATGTCATGAGCACAATACTAATTAACTTTTTTTTACATCATTAAAAGAGACAAACGAATTGTTTAATTAGCGTGTGTGAATTACCACTGTTACCAAGTTAATGCATACACCACTTTGTTATATTAAAGAGCTCCATGTATGTGGTTACCAAGTAAAACCCTGTTAAATTACGCCTCTTTACCACCCTCAATGTGTTTCGTTGTCTCTACCGTCTACCGTTGTGCTCCAGTTGTGTTTATACAGATAATACAGTACGTGAAGTCGTTTTTGTGTAAGGCTTCGTGACTATTTTTTCGATTGAGCTATCAAAAATTCATTTTTTTCTTAATTTCGCAATAAGGCTTTAAATTTTATACATTTTTATTCCAAAGGGTATGGGTAGCTCTTAAAGATAGTTTTTCCCCATAATATTATCAAGGGGATTCATTCTGATTGAATTTCTAATTTAAAGTACTGTTTATAGTAAAACATGCACCTATGTATCAAAGGATAACAGATGTTAAAAGTAGAATTGAAAAATTTGGACAGCTGAAATGTCAAGGCAATCAAATTATTACGCATTGGCCTGAACTAGTAATTATATATTAAAACCATAATTATGAATGAAAGGACATTCTAGAAAAATTACCAAATCTCCCCTAAAAGCTTTTAAATAAATCCTGACATTAAATGTTTTGTTCTCTAAAGTCACGACTTTTGCAAAAAGTACAGGTTACTATAAACATGCAATATTGCATAATAAATTTAAACCTAATATTAAAAATTAATGTTAACATATTTATATTAAGTACCAGGTTAACCGAGCCTTGCTCGTTGGTTTTAATTCACTTTTAATGTAGTGTCATGGTAAATAAAGCTATTAAATATCCACCAACAACCAACTATACCTCTTCACAGTTAACAGCTGTTTTAAAAAGACTACTTAACATGTACGTTCCTCTATTTTTGTTTAGCTTTCGTTGTTATTTTGTTACCAAAATAGCAACCCATAAGACCAATGTTAAAAATTACGATTTTTAAACTTAAATTTAGAGAAAATTTGATTTTTCCTGGGGTTGAGGCTGTCTCTAAACTTATTTTTGGGCCAAAACACTCTTAAATGCAAAGTTTAAGCAAAATCTAACGGCTAGATTTCGAGATCATGGAACACACATCCCTTCAGAAATTCCTCGTATTATAGTATAGGATATAATCTAGGTTTGGTGAGGAAGATTTGATTTTTAATTGTTAATGTTGAAACAAAACTTAGAATGAAGCTCAGAGAGAGGATCTTGAGGTACAGTGTTTCCTGGAGGGTAATTAACTTCTCAATTGGATGGATAGAAGCTCTTCGAGCCAATATTTCTAAAAAAATGTAATTTTCACTCGGCAAAAAAGAGTCAATTAAATGATTATCTTTATAGGAAATGAGGTGGTCATTCAGTTGATTAAACAAAATTTCTTGGTCTGGTTTTGGACCCCAAGCTTACCTTCAATGCCCACATTGACAAAGTAAGTAAAGACGTTAGCAAAGGCATTTATGTACTTTGAAATCTATCTCAATTTTTGAATGTTGATAGCTTGCTGATGGCTTACTATGGGTCGTCTATCCGTACATTTCATTCGGGATATCAATCTGGAGTGCCGAGTGTGGTTGTACTCTGTCACTTTTTAAACTACAAGAACGAGCCATTAGAATCGTTTTTATATTGCAGTGGCATCAATCTTGTAAGCTATATTTCATTGGCAGCAAAGTTCTGACATTTTTAATCAATCTACATTTTTGACTCCTCAATTTTTCTTTTAATTTTCATAATTTTAATAGGTATTCTATTACTTATAATTATAGTACAAGAAACAAAGCCATGATGAACATTCCAAAACACTCCACCTCTTCTTAAAGAAAGAAAAAAAAAACAAAAAAAACTTCTTTGCTTTGCTATTCAGTTTCTCAATCACTTGCCCCCATCTCTGAAATTAGAAGGCGACAGGAAAAATTTTAAAGGAAAACTGAAGGATTTGCTTATAGGAAGAGCCCTTGACAGTGTTAAAAGCTGTGTAAAAGACTCTCTAGCGGAATTAAATTGATTTTTTTTAAAGTATCTAATGTTTTATGTTACTTGCTTTGTATTTTTGTTTCAAAGAAGACGATTTATATACAGGGTGTTTCAGAACTCCCTACCAATATTTTAAGGCATTGTTCCTGGGTTAAAAACATATCTAAATATCATATTTAAATTGTCCGGAAGTCTTAAGTTACTCACACAGCCGCCATTTTGTTTTTTACACATAATAATTTTTATTTCCGTAACGGATGGTTGTATTCAGATCATATTTGGTATAAATCTTTACCATACCAATGTACATTCCCAAGAAAAAACTTAATTTTTTCCATTGTATATTTTCAAAATGGAGGCCATTTCAAATTTTCAAACTCAAATATCTCAAAATCGGTAAATTTTATAAAAATTTTACAAGACACACAAAAGTTGCCAAATTAAATTACCTAACCAATGGTGCCAAGTTTGTAAGGATCTGACAACAAATAACGGAGTTATTGCGATTTTTCTTCATAAAAACGTGGATTTTGCATTGAATTTAATGCAAATAAGGCCATTTCAACAGCAAAATCCACGTTTTTATGAAGAAAAATCACAATAACTCCGTTATTTGTTGTCAGATCCTTACAAACTTGGCACCATTGGTTAGGTAATTTAATTTGGCAACTTTTGTGTGTCTTGTAAAATTTTTATAAAATTTACCGATTTTGAGATATTTGAGTTTGAAAATTTGAAATGGCCGCCATTTTGAAAATATACTATGGAAAAAATTAATTTTTTTCTTGGGAATGTACATTGGTATGGTAAAGATTTATACCAAATATGATCTGAATACAACCATCCGTTACGGAAATAAAAATTATTATGTGTAAAAAACAAAATGGCGGCTGTGTGAGTAACTTAAGACTTCCGGACAATTTAAATATGATATTTAGATATGTTTTTAACCCAGGAACAATGCCCTAAAATATTGGTAGGGAGTTCTGAAACACCCTGTATACTAGAGATCGCCTCCTGGTCGACCAAAACTTTGGTTGATCTTGACCCAAGAAGTTTAGAAACATATTATAACGGGAAAAATGTTTAGCAGTTGTTTTTACAACAGCTGTTTATAATGGTTCAATCAATTCTCTTATCTCCATAAGATTAACATTGGAATTTTGAAAGCCTGTGGGGCGTAGCCCTGTAGTCCGATGTGAATTAGAATGGGATTCTGCTCATCTACAGGACCATATCTTTCTAACGGTATCTGCAGATTTCTCCTACGATGCCCACGAGCTGAGAAAAAAGGAGGAAAAGAAACATGCTTGCCTATTAATATATAGATTTTAAATACTATTATAATATTTAATCTAAGTTATTGCTTAATTTATATTGTATATTTTTAACCTGACCAATGGCATGTTGTATTGTTACTGGTTGAATAAAGATTTGATTTGATTTGAATGAAGGGCGAAATTTAGTTTGTACAAGAGCGAAGAGCGAAAGTTGTGATGTGTAATCATCAGAGAACCCGCCAATATCCGACCATTCCCAACTCAAACCCAACTTGAGGCGTGATGACTCACCAGCTGACAACTTCCAACTGTGTACCACTAAGTGAGTTGAAACTACTTCAAGTGGTAAACCTCTGTGTTTCACAATAGCTTAATGTGGCTTCAAAATTAATATTGTTCCAAATATTACCCGGTTCAATAATAAAGATTTAAACAAGCTTCTAATTGAAATGGCGAGAAATAAACTTATAGTTAAATGTTAAACCAATAGTAAATGTATTGGTTGCGAATGTTCAAAACTAAATTAAAGCTAGCATATTGATGTTTTAACTATAAATGTACTTTACAATTAACTTTGCTAATTACTGGACATAATTAATGCACTCATGATTCTGCATATATGTCCTTTAATCATCCTACATTTCCGAAATTACCTCAGTTTCTATTTCTTCTTTCTTTGTTTTAAAACTTAATAAATTGTCAAACTTTAAATATTAATAAGATATGTGAAACAACAATTTAAACTAACCACGTAATGTACATAAGTTCCTTTTGTATTATGTACCTTTTCTTATGTAAGTGTTTTATCATCCAACATACATAAGGTGTATTTTTTAATCCAACATCATGTACAGTATTGTAAATTGTACCTTTTATGAGTTATTCAGCAATCTTAAATAACTCCTCAAGATATGCACATGTAAACAGTTATGTGAAATGAATATGTTGGACATAATTTACAACCTGAAAATGTTTTTTTTCAATACCAACATTTGTTTTATAAATAATATAATACCTATGTCAGTAATATAAGTTATAGTGCAAGTGTAGCGAATGTCTGATGTAGTACTTTAAATATGATGTAAAACGGTGGAAACAATAATAACTGATCAATTTTATTTTCAACATAACCATGAGTAACACTTGTTGTTAGCGAAGTCGTACTTACTCTATAAAAGGTTTTAAAATGTAATTTTAGCTTTTGAGCTCTGTCCTTATTGTTGATATTGTTTTAAAAATGTACATATTATATTATTCATTCGAAATTTAAAACCCTACAAATCATAAAAGCTATATCATATAGATTTTATTCTTAACACGTTGAAATTTTACAGTATTTTAAATGATTTCACCTTATTTATTCAAATGTTTTTCTAGATTAGAACATTTTATTGTATAAGGACTGAAGGATTTGTTATGTAAACAAATAATAAATCGTTAACAATGATATTGCACGAATTTTTGTCAGAGAAGGAATTTATTTTAAATAGGCATTTCAATATATTGACAATGACACTGAAGGCTGTGTCGTTGTCAGTTGAACAAGCAGCTTGATAGATGATTGTTTGAGATAAACGGTTGTGCGTACGTCACCAGTCCGACAAATGTTTAACTTATCATGAAAGTTAATTGATTCGACAGGACTGTGATAGAAATTTGTCCATTAATAATATGGTATTTAGGTAACCAAAACCTTTCAGCTTATGTTGAAAACCAACACATTTCGGATGCAATAATACAATAATTAAGGGTGCGTCAAAATCGTCGATCGAGACTTAACTGCCGCTGTACGCAGAAATTCAAATTTTGGAAAATATATGACGGGTGATTTTAAATTTTGTTACTTTAATGCTTTTTTGGCTTCAGTGCGAAATCGATCGGTGGTCTAATAACGATGTTTTTGAAATTGCAGACCTTTTGCATCTCCCTTCTTGCATCGTAATCTATAAACTTTTTACCAATCTTATTGCAGATTCTTGTTCTTAAGATTATATTGTACTCGTGTATCGTCTTATTTTTTCAAAAAAAAAAATTGTTTTTAATACGCTAAAACTTGACACAAAAACGCTTATTTCGACATTATTAGCAAGCACCCTGCTTAGTAATTTAAATTAATACCGAAATTTGAAGACGATAGCGGAGTACAAAATTATATTACGAAAAGAATGACACCAAAATATTTTAAATCGGTTCACAACTGGGGCGACAAACACGGAGATTCTAAACCCTTGCATTCGGTAATTGCAGATGGGTAGAGCGCACCCTTAAATGAACAGACTTCCATCAAATGTCTTCACTGTGCTTTTCCATTTTATACAGGAGTTTGAACAAACTCTTTGGACATGTTAAAAAAGTATTATAAATAACATATTTTGAAATTTATAATTAATTTAATCAATATTTTCTCAAAATTTTCTTATTAATGTTTTATTATTACTGAAGGATATCGTTTTACTAATAAATCTTTTGTTGAAAGACAAATTTATATTGAATTGCAATGCTTTGAATTTGGTATAAATTATGGAAACTCATGTTCATTACGTTTCTGTAGTTTTTCATAACTTTTTGATCAAAGTGATTTGACAGAGTCAATGAACCCCATCAGCCTCTATATAGTGGGACTTGAAACATCATGTCAAGAATATATTTATTCAAGTCGCCTCCGTTTGTTATTCGGGGATAAATGTTTGAGACGTTTCCTGAATGTTGAGAAGCAACATTGAACTGCATTCTCTTCTGAGTTGCTATTGAGCTTCTTTGTTTAAATATACTTATTTATTTTAAGTATTTGAGTTCACATTTAAAACTCATAAGTCATAAGTAATTGTTGTTAAGTAGGTAGTAAAAGTTGATTCTATCACAATCTTTAAATCATTGAATTGCATTCATTTTGGCAATTTCCAAAAGGTGGTTCTATTTTCCGACAATTTTCAATGCAACTTAACTCTTGTTTAGTTTTAAACCGTATATAATGATCAATAATAGTTTATTGAGTTTAAGAAATAACAAAAATCACTCTAAGTAGTATGTTTATATTTTTTCCTTATTTGCTCCACCCCTCTTAAATAATATTTTATTTTTTATTTGATAATAAAATTAACTACTTAATAAAACATTGGATAGTGTCCCATAGTGATATCTAAATGCTCTTTTTCTGTCAGCACTTTGTTATATACAGATGGATTATTAGTAAACCTTTTTAATAAAGATTACAATGAACCATTTCATGTGTGTCAAATTCCTACAGATATAGCTAGTAGCAATGCACAAACTCAATTGGGAACTAAAAGCATAATCATGTTTTGCACATTGTTGAGTGTGACATGATAGTACAGTTAATTAGTGCATTCATTTTATAGTAAATAGGTTATCAATTTATTTTTTGTACAAATTATGACAAAGATGTCGTACATAATATATTTATTTTGAAATTGATTTATTACGGTTACCTCAATTAATATCAACCATAATATTACATTTAATGTTATGTAAATTTTTGGATTATCAAATATAAATAAATCAAGGTGTTTTAAATGTTAATATATTTATTGATCTAACAGCGTGATCAGTTAAAAAATCCGTAAACATAGGAAATGAATTAAAAATTGATAGGCTCTGAGATTCTTAAAAGCACTGTCCGATAAAAAGTACATTATGTTACAATACAGGCTACCAAATTAACTCGAACAAATTATACAAATAACTTCGTAACACATTTTTTACTATTTAAAAAGAAATTTCCAGCCTCTAAATACAGAGAAACACTCAATTCTTATTGAGGCAAATCTACAATTCACAGCATGAATGAGCCCCATTGGAAGTATCGCATTATTGGGTAATTAAACAGCTTGTAGCCCCAGCTACCCATCGCGGTGAATTCCACACACACGACTGAATGCTGTGGCAATATTTGTATCTTATATGTATATCCGGAAAAACATTCTTTATATGACGTGAAATCAAATTAAATGTTTTACGTCCATTTATCTGTTACATTTATTGATTAACGTTCCTCGCATACTAGAGTGAAATTCTAAAAATCCCAGACTTAAAATAAATGCTAATTTTTTAAATATTGTTCTTATCAAGAATTAATTCTGTTTCGACTGTTCATAAATGAACTCATAACAATCATAAGCAAAACAATCTCTGTTTTGGGCAGCCAGTAAGAGTTTATGATCACACATCTGACCCTTCACCGGCCGCATATCTTGGTTTTAACGCCATTGGACCAATTGAATGTTTCGTCCAATGATGGCTGCTGCCACGTCGTCACCATATCCTTCGAGGAACGTTGTGTACTTCATTTTCATGTAGAGTAAGCGGTCATAAGAGACATTTCTAAGATCCTTGCAAAACACCGATCCATGGGCTGCCCCAGACAAGTTAATTGGAAAACCTTGTTGAAACAAGTAAAAGAAAACTCCAGAAAAAAGATTTAGTAACGAAGATCTTTGAAAATTATTTAAGAACCGAAGATGGTAAATAATCAACCAGAACATGTAAGTTATTGGACCACAAATGTGTTTTTTTTTTTTTTTTTTTTTTTATAATAATAAAAACCGTTGGAACGTGTAAAATCTTTTAAAGGAAAGGATTTCTGAGATTAATGATGATTGATGACGCCATAATTTGTTTATCTATGAGCAAAGTTTTCCAGCAACGGGATTGAAATAGATATAAGCAATAATTATTGAGGTAAATCTACAACAATACACAGCATCACGATTATTAAAAACCTTATTACAATTTACAATTGGAAATTGTGTTCACAATTTACAAATAACAAAGTGTGCAATGCCTCTTTAATTTAACAGTTGTAAAGTATATTTTATCTGCTTTATTTTGACAGTACAATAAAATTTACAGTTTTAACTGCATGATATATGTAAATGTGAAAATTATATACATTGCAATTTTAACATTTTACTTAACGGTTAAAGTATTAAAGAGAGTTATTCAATTGAAAACATTTTACATTAGAACTGAACTAAGCATGCGTTTGTTTTGGACTAACACGCTACTTTGCTAAATTAACGAGCTGCATTAATGTGGTGACACTAAACAACCCAAGCTAAATTACTTTTAAAGCTCTTTTGGTCCTATTGACTTTTATTTCTACAGTTGAACGCCAAATGTATTATAATAATAAAAGAAACACAATAACTGATAGTAATTGTAATTCAAATTTTAGATCATACAAATGTACATCACTTTTATTCCGAGGTTAGCAGAAAACGGCATATGAATATCAATGTTCAGTTTATTTATGACACCCTTTTCAGAGAAATTTGTATTCATCCATTCCCTATTGATAATAATGTTAAATACATCCATACTAGCATTAATATTTAAAAAATGTATTCTATATTAATGTTTTTATAAAACTTAATAGTGTATTCCATTCACATTTAACCATACATTCCAAATTAAAATTACTACTTTATAGAAAAAGTTTACAAATTTACGACTATGTTGATACTATCTAAAATATTTTTTAGAAATCATGTTTATTGAAAATATAGAAGGATACAATAATTGAAAGAATCAGAACATTAAAATCATAAAGTATATAAAAGCATGTTCTGTCTAAATATCAAGTTTAGGGTTCAAAGTTTCAACATGTGTCTGTGGTTTTATCGGCACCAAACTAACACCAATATCCGTCCGATCCCAAATCAAACTTGAAACGTCAAAACTCATCTACTGATAACTTCAAACTGTCTAAAGCTACAAACGTTTAAACTTCTTAAATCGGTAAACTGCAATGCTTATCAAATGTTAGTCGTCCACTCCGCACATTCCGACTGTTCAAATTAATTTTAAATTTCATATATTTCAATCGTGATTTGAAAATTAAAAACAAAGTAAATCATAAATGGAATCAAACTTTATGAATTCGTAATAACAAAATTGAAAACATCCTATTGCACTGCGATGAAAAATGTATTTTCCAATTGCATTAATGCTTGATTAGTAGTTATAATTTGGCAAGTAGTTCAATTTGTATAATTACCAGTGGTGTAACAAATTTATTTTTTATTCTTCATTTTAAAAAATTAGTGTATAAATTTTACTTTCTGAAATTTTCATTAAAATTCATAAACAAATAGACACTCAAAATTATTATAAGGGAATATCGGATTATGAGTATAAGATTTATCCTATGTTAATGTATGCAATTACGTAATCCAAGAGGTAATTTATCTTTGTTAATAGTTTAAGATATGTATGTACAGTATACATTTTTGAGAAAAATGTCATTAAAAAAGAGAGACATACTATCAATTAAGATTTTGGATCCCATTTCTAACACAAATATATGAAGATTAATAAATAAGAACTTTCAAAAATATAATCTAAAAACCTAAAATTATATTTCTTAAAAATAAGTAGTTCTACAATTAAACGCAATATACCCTAAACCAGAAGGGTAGAATTCCCTAAATCAGTTTTTAAAATACTTATATTTAATAAATGTTTTCGTACAAACTTCAATACGTTAAAAACCAATTTTGTATAACAAATTAAGTTTTTCAAATAGTAAATATAAATCTATTGTTTGAATATATTTAAGTTCTTTCATATCATATTATTACATTCGTAGATACTTATTTCGTAGATTGCATTGTTAATCGTAATTTTTATTGAAAGATTTTAATTATCCCTGGTTTTCAGGCTTATGAACTATTATTGTTAAATAATTAACAATCTGTTACTCATCTTTATATTTATATTGATTTTTAATTTAGGTGATATTTTAATTCGATGTGTTGATAGTGTTATTTTTATGTAAAATTTCTGTAATTTTCGAGCCGTCCATTTTATATTTCCATTCAACAACTTTTAAAATAAATTTAAATCTATTTTTATTTTGGAATTTGACATACTTAATCATATTTCAGGAATCAATACAATTCTAATTAATAGATATTAACAATCCCAATGCGTTTAGAAGATCATTATTAGTTTTATTCTCCCCTTTTACCGCACCATCAAAGTACCACAAATGTCTGGTTACAGAAAGTCTCTCCTAAATTACATGGTTCTCTTGTGCCAAAATTCCAGCTTTGTGTGTATAACTCTACACTGAACCCCAGTTCAGAATATCAGGTTAAAGTGCATTCTTGCGACAATGTTAGATTCTCTTTCCTCCTTTCACTATTATTGCATTCTTACAAATATGAAGTAAAATTTTTCTATAATACCTCTCATACCCAGCAGCAAAGGAGCACTCACAGACATTGACATGTTCGAGAAAAACTAACATTAATTTAAGTTTCATTAGAAAAACAGGCACAAATCTCCCGACGTGAGGGTATTAAAGCAGTCACCAACTGGTGTCGTTACAGTTTGTTTCATCTGCACTCTCCAAACTGGCAATCAGGATATTTTTACTTGAGTAGTTTAAACAAAGATATAGGAAAGATTCGAATAATGAACAGAGGCGATAGAGTTACATTCTGATAATTTAGTATGTGGTTATTTTTTAAGAGAAAGTTCTTTTGAAGTTACAAGGTAGCCTACATTTGAAACAATTAGTCCATATGTATTATTGTTGTTACTATTTTATTGAAATTAAAAGTTATCTTTAAGTTTTATTTACAAGGTTTTATTTCTCAATTTTCTCAATGACTTTTGTAAAAAACTCTAGTGCAATAGCAAATTTTCCCAATATTTAAATGACAGTTTAATAAGATAATTAATTAGTGTAATTTAGAAGTATGTTATTGTTATGCTGAAATACATTTTTAATTAACATTTAGTTTTCAACATTATATAAGTGTGTTGTGTCACCATTTTAAAAGTTTAATAAAACCCCAATACATAATGCAAAATAAATCAAAATAGAGGAGATATAAAGAAAATTCCAATACATGTAATGTTTTTAGTAACGTCCCTCAAAATTATACTAATAAAATACATTTTACACTTGTGAAATGGTTGATTTATAAGAAACATTTAAACGAGTTTCATATAAACCTTTAATGGAACCTTATCCCAAATTTAAAAAAATAAATTATCAAATTTAAACATAAATAATCTGAAAAATGTGATCTAGTGACATCGTAATGGAAGGTTTTCCTATAAAAACCTGGCTCGGAATCGAATAACTTTGAATAAATGTCTTCTGCTAAATATCATTTGATATTTTAAAATTATCAAGCCATTTATTCAATTTAATTTTCAGTAATAAATTTTATTATGTAACATTAAATTATTTAGAGTGAACATGAGCTGATGGTAGCCTCATGTACGGACCTCGACGATAAGCAGAACACGATTGGCCCCTTAGTTCTCGACTGATCGCATGTATTGCTACTGGCTATAACTGGCGACATTTGTTGTCCATTAACTGGAATTGGTGTATTGTTATCAAAGAACAATCGTTTTAAGGTTTATTGTTTTAAATGACAGCAGAACATACCAAAATAAATTTCAAATATTGTTATAGCGATACGTCAGCATAATATGGTTTTTTTCATAATGCTGAGTTTTTTAGATTATTTGAAAATACTATCTATTTTAAATAACTAAACTAGAGCCGTCTATACAACCTTGGTGACAAAGGGACCCTAAGTAAACATTAATTTTTTACATATCATAAATGTTCAATTCATATTTATACCAGAATTATGTCTAGTTATTGGTGAAATTAACGGCTTTCATTTTAAAACAATGTTTCATTTGCTAGAGTATTATTGTGTTCTGATGAAAACAAATTTAATTTAAAAAAAATTTTGTTCATTGTAGTGGGCCACCATTTAGCCAAAATCAACATCAAGAATAATGTTTGTATAAGTTTTTCAGTACAACAGACCTTAGAGGAGCCGATTTCTGTGAACCTGAAATAAGCTCCAGCCTTTTCTCTGTATACTAGTCACAAACTCTGTACAAGAAGAGCGAACGCTAGCAACATAAATCGTAATGTATGGTCACAAAGAGACGTTTTGAAATGTCTTACGATAATAATTCTCTTTAATGAATAACTCAGAGGATTTTAAGGCTAGATCTTTAGTCCCAGGTTGTCCTAGTGAAAACACTTGTAGGTTCTTCCTTGATTCTATGAGAAGAAATTAAGTTTTTATATAAAAAGTGCCAAACTATACCATACGCCATGATCTGGTTATATTTGGTACCAAAATGTAAAATCAATTTGAAAAAAATACATAAAAAACAGAGAGTATCGGGTGAAATGCATTCACAGTTACTATTCAGCAAACGTCTCAAGGATTTATGACCGAATAACAAACAATGGAGGCAACGCTCAATATATTCTTAACATGAAGTTTAAGTCCTTAGTAAATTCTCGCTTCGTTCTGGTACAAAGTTCGTCGTATATTAGACACCAACTTATTTTGGTACTTTTTAAGTGGTACTTTACAAAATTTCAAAAGGTTTCGATTGCTTTTGGATTAATTTTGTAAATTTGTATTCGACACCAAAGGTAATACATTTAATTTATATAAATCGTTGTAACTAATTAAAATCAGAACCGACCATTAAAAAAAATTCTGTGATAAATTGGATAATATTTTTTTACTAACTGCACTTGATTGAAAATATTTTTATCACACAAAATCAATAATCACTGTCATAAAATCTGCCATTTTAATTTGGGTTTCGTAAAAAGTGTTGTTAAATACCACGTGATAAACTGCTACAAATTGCATTAAGTCTCACTTACAAAAATAGACAAATCTGAATTCCTGCGTATTTCCATCTTTACCGATAAGCAGAATCCTGCTTGGACCAGTGACGAAGCTTAGCCGTTTGTGTGCCCCATACATCAAGCTGTCATGTCGGTTCGACTGGCCACCGACATGGACTCCAATATCATCACCAGTTCCTGGCTTAGAGGCATTTTCTAAAGGAGTCTGGACCTGCCTTATGTAGGACTTGTACATGAATTACTGCTTTATTTTAGACCTTTAGGTTAAATGAATTAGTTTATAATTAGTTAATATAGAGAATTTTACATACAAAATTTAAAAAAGAATCATTAAAATAAAACAAATATATAACCATGGAATACAATATTTTAATGCTTTGGAAGATGGGACTGTAAAACATTCTTAATCTCAGATTTTTTATAAGATATATATCTTAAAAAGAAGAATCTAAGCCTTTTAGAATCATCCCATTATTTAAACACTTTTAAACTTGGCTAAAGATGCCTAAGTCAATGAGTGTATATTAATAGAATCTGATAACAATTTAAAAAATACTATATTTTATTTTTTATGTATTTTGAGACTAGATAATGACTAGTTTCATGTGTTAATACTCGAGGATTGACTCAAAATATAGGAAAATAGATATAAAACATTTTAAACTTAAATAGTTATGTGTTGTTACTCACCCTCATATCATTTTAAGGGAACTAGCTACAGAGAATAACGTTACCTCCGTGGAAAAATTATGTTTGTATAAAATAATAACAAACCAAACAATTGAAGTTTATTATAGATTATTTAAAATACGCAAAATACTTTGCCAATCACTCCTTACATTATTTACTCACTTTGTGCTATCGAAATAATAACTATATTCGTTACGTTTCATTATGCTTTAGCACCCAGCATTATTTGATTTATGAAAGAAGGATTTTATGGAGTGAACTGAATTACATTACCGTAATAATCATAACATCTCTAACTGGGCCTAACGCACCTTTATTTACAGGAGGACGATTCATATATAATCAATTTTATTGCATATTCCTCTTTCTTACTCACTCTAACATAATTTATAATAATATAACGTTATAATTATGGAAAGAAATTTTCTAACTCGAGTGCATACTGTTGAATTTCAGCTGGGTGAATATGACTTATAAATCACAGCCAAGTCACGAGCAACTCGTATCTCGGCGCTCGGTGTCAGAGCAAGGAGAATAATCCAACCTCCCCTGGTAGTTCCCAGTCTCAATTGAACCAGCAAAAATTTACTTATATGCACAAGGCACTGAAGAAAGAGATTTGTTTCGAGGAATAAAGTGCAGACGGAATCATTCAAATAGAGACGGCCTTAATGCAAACCCGTGTTGGATTCAACAAAGGATTTACGACGGTGCAGTTGTGATGTAAATCAAGGGAAGGAATTAAACTTCCAAAGCAGTTTTAACATTAATTTTCTCACTAGTAGGTTAGTAACGAAACTAAAAATTTTAAGTCAATTTACGTGTGTTTCACCAGTTAAGTTGTATCAATCACAGGAAATTAAACTTTACGTAAGTCGTAAAAACTCAAAACAACAAATTAATTTGTCATTTAAACTGACCAGTAGCTTAAACAGTTTACAAATGCATGGTATTTTAATTTTTGTTGCTGTGCCGGTTACAATACAATAAATATTGTGTGGATTTCACCTGAAATTTGTTTTTGATTTTTAAACAAATTTGTCATAATGACTGTTTAAAACAATTACTACTGTATTCCAGTTACATTTTCATAAGAGTTATACACATAATCTTGTATATCCAACCCAAAAATATTACACATATCTATTATATCCAATACTGTTGTCCAATGATGTTGAAAGATATATAGACAGGGTGACAATGGCGGAATAGCTGAAAAACACTGGTATAACTGAGCTTCTGAAGTAAATTATTTACTCATGCAAAGGAGTATAATAAAGTTGACAGATATAACAAATGTAAAACTTGTCAGCTGTGCTTCGGGACGCTCGTTTCTAAACCATTTGTCTCCAGGAATCGTTCAAAAACTCTTCCTTCTGTAAAGTTTTACAGAACTATTTACTACCACTCATTATTATTCATACTTCATGTCTATAAATTGGTAAATTTAATTTCTTGCCAATAACATCATAATACATTTAACAAGTATCAAATGGAAAGCTTAAGAGTCTCAATGTTATTATTTTACTGTCAACACTGTGGGACCATAAAAATAAAAACGAATTAGTCATCTGTACCCTCTTAACCAAACACTGCTTTAACCAGCCTACCCTTTTAGGAAAATGACTTCCTTTGAACCTGCTATCATAACAACGGATCCGCTTTTACCGTTTCGCCAAAATCGGTGACGCCGCACCCTTTTTTCCTTTGCTTTAAATCAAAGTTACATCACAAATCTGTTCCAACACATCTACTCCTATTATTTAAAATGTTAGATAATTAAACTTCATTCTTTTTATTTTACTTGTGATTCTTGTTTAGCTATAAATTGAAATCTGGAGTGTATTAGCATTTTTTACTCATTAGCTTATAACTCTAACTGAATTTTCACTAGTTAAAGCGTCTTTTAGCCTGCATCAGTTTTACTCCCCAAGCGGCTGATTATGAAACAAACTACTTACTGAATTAATACTATACAAATTGTATTAATATGTTATTAACTTAATGCTATACTATAATACTAGCACTGTCTGAAGCGATGTATGTTCCACGATCTCTAAATCTAGCAAGTAGATTTTGCTTAAAGTTTGCATTTAAGAGTATTTGACCCAAAAATAAGTTTAGAAACACCTCAACCACAAAAAAAATATTATTTGGTCTAAAATTAAGTTTAAAAATCGTAATTTTAACATTAGTCGCATGGGTCGCTACTTTGCTAACAAAATAACAATTAAAGTTATACAAAAAAAGAAGCAACATTAATGTTAAGCTCAGTCTTTTTGAAACAGCTGTTAAATTTGAAGGTTTAGTAGGTTGTTAGTGGAAATTTAATAGCTTTATTACCATGACAAAAGTTAATTAGCTTGTCTACGAAGGCTTTTTGGCTTGGCTTCTTAGCGTACAATCTGTGACTGATATGACTACAAAGAATTGTTTAAGTTTATCGATCAAATCCCCGGACGCAAGGAACTGTTGTTAACCATCGAAGTATCTAATACACTATATGTTAATTATATACTTCGATGTAGCTAACACGACATGGCCGACATCAACTGGCAATTGTACCATGAAGAGCGAGCTTTTGACCGCTCAAGACGTTCTCGTCAATTCAACTGGACAATAACTCAATTCCGATAAGCTCTCTCTTGCCTACATCAGCAGCATTCTTGGAATGTTTTGAAAGTAGGGATCTATTTCGGAATGAAATTGTTGTATTGTCCATAATACCATACAGTACAAAAACATATAGTTAGCAGACTTTAATTTTTTGTAAATGCTTTTAATAATGTGTTAATTGACCACTCAAATTTAAAAGTAGGACATTTCTTTATGAGTATTTTCTACTTGTAACTTTAGTTTATTTTGGAAATCCAACTTACTGCGGATGTGTCAAAGGGTCTCTAGTTTCCGAATGTTTGTGTCCGTGCCCAAAGGCTTGATTAGTTATCAGGTTGTTTGGCTAATTGAACCAAGAACACTTTACTGATAAATTAGCTATTAGGAACTCAAATTTGACGTTTTAATTTAAACGTATAAAATAATTTTACTTCATTCATTTTCCTTATTATACATATTTAATTATTAGCACAGAACTAAAGTATATACAGTTGTTCGATTTTTATATATGTTTATATTTATATTATTTGAAGCTTTATTTCGAGTTTTAATCAAACTTCAAAAGTTTAAAATTTTCGTATATACATTCAAACATTTCATTTCATGTTATAAGATCATTTTTATTTAATCAGAATCGTTTATGTTTATTATTATTATACAGAAGTTTGTTCATATGTTATAATTATCATGATAGGCTAGTTTTTTCTAATTTTGAACTAAACATAAGATACTTTATTCAACTTAAAATAATTTATATAAAAATCTTTAGTTTCACACATTTTATTCACAAAAAATAATTGTTAAAAATCTCCATTCAATAAATTTACTATGGCATAGTAGTAGTGTCAAATTGTTGGTGCTGGCCCAGTTCAAGGTCACCTGAGGGATGACGTCATCGAGGTCAATGACCTCACCGATGACGTCATCGATGACGTCATCGATTGCGTCATCGATGACGTCATCACTAATGACGTCATTTCCATGACGTCACACCCATGACGTCACAGAAATGACGTGCTGATGACGTCATCACCCCTTACGTCATCAAAATGACGTCACCGACGCCACTGAGGTCAAGGTCACGCCGAAACTTAAAATTTTTTGGCACTTTTGCCGTTTCTCGCACTACGCTCCGAGTTTTAGTCAGAGTCCCCGTGACCTTGACCACTTGGAGCGAATTTTCGACGAGAAACGGCAAAAGTGCCAAGTTAAACTCGAGTTTCTGACATGACCCTGCCTAAATGGGCAATCGGTTATCCCTCAGGTGACCTTGAACCAGCACAACACCAACAATTTGATATTACTGTGACCTTGAAAACCTAACAACGGAGCGCCAACACCGATGCGCACCCCACGACAGCCACCGAGTGACTGACTGTCAGGCTCTGTGTACTCTAGGTATATGGGGAAGTGGAGGGGGAAATCTCAAGGTCATCCAAATGGAGTTTTAAAAAAGTTGAAGAGTAGAAAGACTACTCTTGTGCTTCCTGGGCGACCTCATCAATTTCCAACGGATCTGTAAACCAATCCGATCTGTAGCGGCAGGAGTCCAGAAAACAGGTGCACCACCCATCAGGTTGTCCGTAGCACTTCCGACAATTGGTAAGATTGGAGAAATGAAATTTAATACACCGCTGTGGACAACAAGTGTAAAAGTAGTTGGATTTGTAGATTTTGAAAGTTTGTAGTACCGGTGGTGGCAGCTGTTGGCTCTTGCATCTACACCTGCAACATCCGAAGCATTCACATTGCCGGCAGGCCAGCCCGTCCACTTGCCATCTTGGTAGTAGGAAACACTTGCCCTCGCAGCAATAGGTTGTCCCTGTCTCTTCCTCCCAAAGCTTCTTTGCACAATGGATGACGCCTTGTATCTCTAAACACTTATGCTCGCAACATGAGACACGCTTAGTTTCCATACTTGATGTTGCTTCGGCGAGGGAGCAAGATGAAGTGATGCCGTGGTCAGCGGGAATGGAGCTTATATAAACTAAGGTGAGTGGAGGGGGAAAGGTCAAGGTCATCCAAATGGAGTTTTAAAAAAGAAAAGAGTAGAAAGACTACTCTTGTGTATCTATAGCGATTTCATTGATAGTGAGTGCTTCTGTATGCCAAGTTGATCTGTACTGACAGGCTCCTAAATAATGTTTGCAAAAACCTGCAAAATGATTGTTGCACAATTTGCAGCCAGTTAGCTGTTTTAATGTGAATTCAATGCAACGTTCAGGGCAACAAGTGTACTTATGCCCTCTCATCTGGTACACATGGAATGTCTTCAACTCCGGTTTCGGCTTCTTCCAAGACTTGCACTTACACATGCATTGACCAAAAGCTTCACATTTTCTACACGCCAGGCCATCCGCAACATCAATGTCATTCGGCCATGAAAAACATTTCCGTTCGCAACAGTAGTTGAGTTGACTCTCCATGTTGCTGTGGTGAAGGTGCGCGATGAAATGATGTTGCAGTCATTGAGAGTGCACCTTAAATAAACTCAGTGGAGGGGGAAAGGTCAAGGCCATCCAAACGGAGTTTTAAAAAAGATAACTAGTCGTCCTCCTCCTCCTCCTCATCCGTTGTACTTAGAGAGCTGTCAGACGAAGAGCCCCGTGCAGGTGCTCCCCAGATGAAAAACAAATCAATTTTAAAACGAAGACCAGGATCTTGCATCATCAATTCCTTTAATTTGTCACATACTAAGTCGACCTTGTGTAAGGTGTCATCAACAAGCTTCCAATTCGTTGGTTCAATATAACTTGTAGTAGAGTCTGCCTCGCTGATAACCACATCCTCCGGCCGTATTGGAGTGTAAAGATGTGTAAAGTTCTTCGGCTGTAGCTGAGGTTCAGGCTGGCTGGAAGTAGAAGGTTGAGTGTGGACCCCTGTCGCATCGAAATCCATAGTCATTCTACATTCAATGTTGGGGTTTTCGTTTAATACATACACCAATTTCTCATGCAACATATCCACTTCTGCCGAGTCTTGCAGATGAACATTCCAGGAAAATGGCCATTCTTCATCCGTAGTGGAGTCAACTCGAGAAAGAGTGCTGTCCGCCATGATAGCTAAGCAAGGAATGATGTGAGCTACAGACTGTGGTAACAGTATTGAAAAGTAGAGGGGGTAAACCAAAAGTATGTGGAGGGGGTATTTTCAAGGTCATTTAATTTGGGTTTTAAAAAAAGGAAATAGTGGAGGGGGAATTCTCAAGGTCATCCAATTTGGGTTTTAAAAAAAAAAGGAATGAAGGTTACTCCTCTTCAGCCTCGTTGTCCCCCACATCCTCATTAGCCTCATCTTCATCGACGTCAGACTCGCCGTAAGGGTAGATCGGGGACATGGGCGAATATTGTGGTGATTGTTGACCGTTGTTATCGTCCCCTTGCATTCTGACTTGGGACCAATCATAATTTAAATTCATTTGTATTATGATTCCAGGGTT
Source organism: Neoaliturus tenellus (assembly GCA_030545055.2). Classification (NCBI taxonomy): domain Eukaryota; kingdom Metazoa; phylum Arthropoda; class Insecta; order Hemiptera; family Cicadellidae; genus Neoaliturus; species Neoaliturus tenellus. The sequence continues at coordinate 51,799,015 of CM061534.1, read as the reverse complement.
GTCCCGCAGTATTTCCTTCATCCGTTCGCAAATTGATTGTTTCCAAATAGTGTACACTATCGATCGACAGTGTCCAACCCGTACTTGTACCGACATCAGTAGTGGAGTCAGCTTGGCTGATGGTGTTGTTGTCTGCCATGGTTGCTTGTCGGACAAGGAATGACGGTTGATGTGATGCTCATGCAGGAACATGGTGAAGTGGTGGGGGGTGTGGTGGAGTAGTGGGGGAATTTTCAAGGTCATCCAAACGGAGTTTTAAAAAAAGGAAAACTTACAAAGTAACATGAAACTTTCCAATTGATGGTGGCGAGCGTTTTCTTCTGCAACCTTGCCGACACATGTGACTATGCCGTACAGTATGAAAAGTACAACCATAATAAGGCCGAACAATAAAAGATAGCCGTTGACTATCATGATATTTTCTGAGTGGATCTGTTCTTCTTATCGCCCTCTCTGCATCCTCTTCTCCAACTCGTGGACGAAGTCACAACATGCGTGAGGACATCTTTCATCTGTTGGTAGGTTTGCCATTGTTGATTGTTGTCGGTGTGGCTGTTGAAGATGGAATGAGGTTTCCAATTGCGATGTGCCATGTACACCAATAGTCAAGTGGTGGGGGTAACAAAGCAGTGGAGGGGGAAGTTTCAAGGTCATCCAAATTGTGTTTTAAAAAACCTATCTTGTTACTGAGCTTATATGTCAGTAACAAGATAGGTGTTTCTGCTCTTTTACTTCTTTAAATATAATGAAAAAATATACATATTCTACAATGGTTAGGACAAGAAATACAACTGCTAGTCAGCTGAAGTAGTCCAAGTTGTCTGGCTCGGTCTTCATGGACGCTGGTGAGGAAGCCGTCGAGGAGTGTCAGGCTCTTCCTTTGACTGCCGGGTGTTCCGTATATTGCAAGCGTAAACTTGCACATTTATACGGTAGCCTCGTGCCACCATCAGCTGCAACTCCTTGTATAAGTCGTTTAGCTCCTGCTGAGTCTTGATGCTCACCTCCTCGTAACTTGCGCAACTAACGTTCAGAGACATCTTGATGTTGCTAGGTTGGCTGCTGGAGTAGAAATGAAGCCGAGGCACAGCGCTTGGAGGTACATGAAAAAGTGGTGGGGGTAATAGTGGTGGGGGTATAGAAAATCCAATTAAACAGTTCTAAACTTTTTCCATCGATACAATGGAATGGAACAAATAGCGCAGGTGTCCTTGTAATTTTCAAATCGAAACAGTGGCGCTAGAAATCCGAATTGTTTTATACCACCATCCTGTACGAATCGCCGAAGGTCTCTGACGGCGGCCTCGCCACAAGGCCTACAAAACTTTTCCCCGTCGTGGAACTTATACCAGGAGTATTCCGAATACCCTTTATTTTCCTCCTGTAGCGTTTTGACATCTTCTTTTATTGTTAGTGGGATGTTGTCTTGTAAACATGTTGGGAACAAGTCCTTGTGAGTTATAACTCGTTGTATGCAAAGCTCGTACAAGGTGCTCATCGTTTGCTAGTTGGCAACAGACTGACCGTTTTTCGCATCCAAGCAGGTTTGAATCCTAGTGCGGTAGTGGGGGTAATTACAGTAGTGGGGGTAATTGTGAAATGCAAAGGTCAAAGGTCAAGGTCACCCGCGAAGTTTAAAAAAAAATGCAACATATCAATACGTGAAGTCTGTCACATATTGATATGTTGCATTTTTTGTTTTTTTTTTATTTTTTTTTGTCTTTTATGATTCGTTTATTTATAAAACATTACAACAACAACATATGTACAACATTAAAACTTAAATCTAACACTGCTGCTTGTCAGCGATGTGGATGGTCAACTCTGTAGAATTGCTACCCGTGCAGCCGTGGGACACCAGGTATAGACACCCGGGTTGAATAGAGCGAAGATCCTCGTTTTGTAGAAGATGGACGAATCTCTTGGGCAGGTACACCTGGAACTTTGGTTCATCCCCCGGAGTAAACGGTGCCTCGCTGAGACTGCAGCAGATGGCCTCCCCAACTGTAGTCTCCATCTTCTTCATAGCATGGATTATGTAGTGCTTCTCGTCTTTTAGTTCCGAGCACTTCTTTACAGGTAATATTGTTGACTTGGAGTGAGCATTGAACTGCTCGACCAAAGTCTGAAGGAACTGGTGAGATGCCATGGTCAGGTTACAGATCGTCTTCTTGCTCGGAGATGTTGTCGTCTCGGAATCTCGAGTAATACTCATGCCAGGTCCCTGTCTGCTCCCCACTTATATACTCTCCGTTACCCCCACCACTCCCCAATTCCCCACTTTGAAGGTAAGAGGCGAGTTTATAGGCATTTTTCAAAGCGCAATGTCTATCTTTATCATGTTCTGGGCTTTTTGTACAAATACATATGGTTTCCAGCATGTATTGATAGTTCTTATCCAATTCCACATCATTAACCGGAACATGAGTAAATCCTTCGATCCATCTTTTCTTTTCCAGCCCCTTTGTGTAAATATTGGTAAACTTGTCTGAAAAATGATGCATAATGTGATACAAGTCCGTGTAACTTGTAAAACCATCATACCAATCGATATGATGGAAGTGTTTTGAAATCCATCTGTTGGTAGTAGCGGCTTTACTAGTTAAAGACGAATAAGAACATGGTGGTTTAAATAAAAACGAATAAGGAACACTTGTATTCATGTCCAAAAACACAAGTTCTTTTATAATGAATCTATCATCATTACCACGAAACGCTTGAAACTCAATAATACCAGGCTTGGACTTTACTTGTTGTTCTTCTCCCTTGTCCATTTTGAAGGTCACACGTCTGCTCATTACGAAGTCAGGAGGTCAACTGATTTCCACACCACGGTAGGTACTACTTTTATACCAGGCCGTACAGTTGTTGGCGCGTTGGTGTATATTTAACGTGGGCACCGTCCCCAATAGGCCTAACCCCACAAAATGTTGGTTATTGTTTTAAAAACTAACCATTGTCATTTAAGTTTCCATCTTTATATTTTCCTTATTTTCATTTTCATCACTAACACTTGATTCTTCTCCTCCATCTTCCTCTTCTTCCTGTTTTACTGATTTCTTATGTAGTTGAGCGTACTTTTCCAATTGTCTCCACATTTGTACTTCATGAGGAACTCTATTAAATATAGAAGTATCCACAGGTCCGTATAATATAGGTGCGTCCGGTTGTTTGTCCAATGTGTCTTCCAGATAATCTTTAATAATCGAACTTGAAAACACCAGTTGTCTCAAGTATCTTGTTATAGGTTCAGTAGCACAAGTTAAAATGAAAAACTCCTCTCGATTAAGTTGAATTTTGTTATCATGTCTTGTTGTGTCTCTAAACCGTAGCTGATGATCACCACGTTGTTTAATGATATCAATTTCCACATTTGAATCCAAAAGTCCTACTCTTGTCTTTCTTCCAAACATGTTACTACTTAAATAGCATTCTAGTAGATGCAAATGTTTCATAAACGATTCCCAAGCACTGTCCGTAAACAAAATCATTTTGGGTCCATGAGTTAAAATTACAGTAGGGGAGTAATCTGTAGATTTCATAACACCGATTAAAACACTTTTATCCAAACTGGAAGAGATTGGGTAAAATATTCGCAAAAATACCTCACTCAATATGTTTGGAGAAATATTATCTTCAATATCCCTTTTTCTCTTTTGTATAGTCTTTCTTCTTTTACCTTTTTCTTCAACATTATTACTGGCGTGAAGTTGTCCGCAAACGTCTTGTTCACCTCCTTCCTGGTGACCTTGAGGATCTAAAAACTCAGATATCTCCTTCTCAATATCTACCACATTTTCAGGTGTACCACTAGGAGAAGCCATATTGAATACGATGCTACCCATACAACAGTAGGCAACAAACTGATGAGGAGCGGTCTGTACGCTCTGCTTTTATACTCGCGAAATGAAACAAAACCGGTTCTTACAATACATTTTTAACAATTCCAGTTAAAGGTGTGTATGTTACGATTTTATCATGTAGAATTAAACAGTATGCAGTTGTATTAGCCGGTATAGCATCGTTGAATTCCATTTCTATTTTTATATCCACACTTGAAGACTTTACTGATTCATTTTGTTTAGAACAATCGATTACAACTATTGGGTAGGCATCGAAATATTTGTCAGGTGGTAATAAAGGTGTATTTGTTTTACCGTAATATGAACTTTGGAATCTCGCGTACATATCGTACAATATACTGTATTTCTTCTTAGTGAATGACACATTTAAATTGTCGTATGGAAAGAATTGTGAATTTAAATAAACTTTAATATTTTTCAAGTCACAATGATCAAATTGTCCTGCATGTTTAGTAATGTCGTCTCTTCTACCTGTTTGTAAACCAAATATAATATACCTGGCTCGTTCTACATAATTCGATGTTTTAACAGTCCAAGTGTGTCGATCCGTAGTAGGTAAACTGGGATGCTCATGAAATTCCCAACTTCTAAATGGAATAACAATATCACGATCGGCTTTTAATTTTCTTAAAAGTAGCATTCTATGCTCGTCAGCCAATTTAACATGTGGAACTCTCCATACAATTTTGTCTAATTTTAATTTCCATTCTAAAGTCGCATCTGTAGTAGCATCTGCAGCTTTAATAATGTCTTTATCGTTAGAAGATCTCAACAAAACTAATTCTTGTTTAACGTTTAATATTATTTTCCTATAATCTTCAGCAAAACCAAGCAGCAAACGTAATGGAATATGAAAATCAAAATATCCATTTGGATTTGGAGTGATCGTGTCAATTGTAGGTAATACCCATCCGGCAGGTTTAAGTAAATTGGTTTCATTGGGTGTTATAGATGTTAATCCTTTTAAAGTTGTCGTAATACCTACTTTTTTAGTGGAATCAACTGTTACACCTGATATTTCATATCTAATTTCATCAAATAGGAAAGCCATAGGATTATTTATAATGGAACTGTTGTACCAACAGTAGTACCGTCCTTTTTAGTAACTTGTCCTTCAATATATAAGTAACTTTCACATGGTAGTGTGTAAATGTCTTGATTTTGTATGGGAATACGAATTTCATCGTTATTGTTTAATTTCGATGAAGTGTAAGGGTTGTGGGTGTGATATTCTTTTTCCCATAGGGTTTCGTCGAATGTTGGACCCTGCGCTATATCCAGTATATCCATACTCGGTTAATTTTAATCCAATTCTCTCTAAGAAACGAATGTTCTCGCGTGTTAACTCCTCCACAGCTGAAGAGCTACTAATGCGGTTTCCCGTAGGTTGTTCGCTTTTAAATGTTAAAACCCATGGTTTTGTATTAAAGTGTCGATTTTAAATGTAATCTAATCGTAATAGGCTCTTCTCTGAAGTCTACCAAGTTACCGTCTTGATCCAATACGCTCAACACGATGTCTGAAATGAAAGTGGTGTTCAACGGTAGATATACCAGGTTTTGTGGCTTTTCAACAATTTTAAATCCAGGTGGTACACTTGGGTAAAAAGTATGTATGATGTGGGTGTTAGCCCCATCCCTGTAAGCACCTTGTATAATGTTACAAGTTATGTCTATACTATTGACTTTTAATATTGTTACTGTTTTCTTACCGGAATGTGTTACATCTGGTTCTAAAACAGGCTCATCGTTGGAAAATCCTAATAAATCACCAATTGAGTTTGGTTGAGTGAAATCTATATAATATTTGGAAGTAATTTCAGCTTTCATCGTATTATTATTACCTTTTAATGTTATATTGTCTTTTCCCATTTTAGTTTGCAAAAATTCATTTATATGATCAATTTCATAAGAACCTGTGGGTAACCTGCACTCTTGTAAGTCTGTAAATTTTCCACTGGCATCCTTTCCCTTATAATAATGCAATACGTTATTTTTACCTTCCGTAACATTGGGGATAGAGTTGTAAGTTGTAAAATCCAATAGTGCCGCCTCCCAAAACCTTCCTTTTTGCAAGCGTAACGCTGGAAAAAGGATACTTCGTAAAGTGGACGATTTTCCTGTTAATGATACCGTATAGGAAGACATCTCAATAGTGACTGATACTTTTAGCTAGAAATTCCAAACATAAATGGCCGCATATTGAAGTATTATCAGGTTGTTCTCTTTTATAGTTATAATATATGTTTTTAGCAGATTTAAAGTAATTTTGAAGTTCTTTTGGTGGTGGCAAATTACCGAAACTATCAAAATAATATACATTGTTATTTAGTTTCTTATAACAAACCCAATGGGTGCCAGGCCCTTCAGTATTATCCAAATTTACAATTCCAGTCTCATTTTGCCACATTTTCTTTGGTAAACTGTCTTTCATAAACACACCGCGGAAAAATGGTATTTTTAAACAGGAAATATATTTAAATAATTCAATATTGGTTAATGCTTTATGTGGTATGACCAATTGATTTCTTTCATTTAATATGCACGATAAGGTCTTAGGTAAAGACCTGCCCCGTTTTTTACCATTGACCACACGGTGGGCTTCTTCCTGCCTTTTCTTGTAGATCGTCGTCTTCTTTTTATATTTCCTCCATGTTTTCTTGTGGTTGACCTCCTTTTTACTCTCCTTCTCCTCCTTCTTCCACCTCCTACTGCTGTTTTAGCCTTCATACCTGCTGTTACTGCTAAAGCTGCTGCTTTTTCTGCTATGCTAGCGTCACTTGATTTTACTCGTTGCCAAGCTATGTCCGCAAGCTTTTTGTCAGCTATTGATCTATTTTTTGAATCGGCAAACGTGGAATATGCGATATCGTGTTCTTTACAAGCCTGATCTAACTTGTTTATGCCAGGATCGCCTCTTTCCAGTCGTTTTTTCAATTTAGTTCCTGGTCCGCAATACTGATAACCTCCTGGTATATGAAATTCGTATGGTAATGCGTCTATTGCTCTATTTACTATGGATCCTACTGGAATTTGTTTTAAAGCTTTACTTAACAGAGAAACCGCTGTGGACGTGATCCCACCTCCTTTTCTTGCAGTGTCTCGATATGGACTGATGTACTTGAACGTCATTATTGTCCTTTTATAATGGCAATGTGCAACTCATGTGTTAACTCTATGACAGGTTGCACATAAATGAAGTCATTTATTGAGTTATTTACTTAAATATCAATATCACCCCAATCTGATGATCTAAACTGTTTCGTTTTAGGGTTAATAAAGTATTTATTATAAATTTCTCGTTTAATATACTCACCTCTCATGGATTCAGCATAAGTATTATGACCTGATTTTCCTTGAAGAATATCTGGTGTAAAATGATTGTGTAAATCAAATATCGCATTACCTAAAACTTTTACAAGAAAATTAACAGTGACAGCATTATCTACATGTTCAGGGTCTTTAAGGTTTGTTATACGTTTATTATTACAATTATACACTTTACTATCCTTTAATGATGTTGTAATGGTCTGTCCTACAGTTGCAGCATCATTTGCTTCTCTTCCTTGTGCCAAGTCTCTTATCACTCTATTTTTACATGTAAACCATCTAAAATATCGATCTGGATCTAGATGTACGGTTTGTGATAAAGCAGCTGCATCTTGTTTTTCATAACCCCATCCCATATTTGATAACTTTTTATCCATGCAATCCCAAGCATCATTTTTGTATGTTAATAAATTAAACTTTTCATTACCTTGAACAAATTCATCCCCTTGCTTCGATACTACTTGATCTTGTTTTACAAAAGAGGTTGTTTCTTGTTTTAAGGTTTCCATCATTTGACCCACTGTTGCACCATCTGATGGCGCCGAACCATCTTTAACATTTGCTAAACAATTATTAAAACAATCTATAACCCCTACATCACGTATGATGCAATGATCTTTAATATATTTTAGATTTACAGCATCGTTTTCAGTTTTTGGATAGCCTATATCATTAATAACAAATTTATAAAAAGAAAATCCATCTTTTGTCTTTTCAGGTATCAAAGAATGTAAATAGCGTCTATTTACGCTGTCTTTTGCATCTTTAGGGTCATCTACGTTGGATATACGTTTATTGTTGGCACTATACGTTTTCCCATTGAATTTTAACGTATTTTTTAATTCAGATGACAAATAACCTTTGTTTATCGCATCACCATTTTCATTTGGTTTACCAACGTTGATAATTCTATGATTTTCCGCGTCATATGTGTTATTTTGTAGTTTTAATGTTGGCGATATCTTTTCCTTTAATATTTTTAGATTTATTGCATCGTTTTCATCCGAAGGATCTTTTATGTTTTTTAACCTTTTATTACTCATATCATAATCTCCATCAGGTGTTTGTGGTAAACCAGCACTTCTTTTTAAACTATTGGCATAATATAACCCATCCGAGGAGTAACGTCCGAACTTGTCGACACTCATAGTGCAACTGAATAGTATTCTAGGGAGTAACGCATTTTTATGAGATTACCCCACGGTTTCGGAGTTCATCCACTAAAGCCACCCATTCGTTTTCCAATCCAGTATGACCCGCTTCTTTAGCTTCATGTATTAGTTTCATTCTATCAACCAATTTATTGATATTATTGTAATAAATCACATTTGTGTTATACAGTTTCTTCATTAAACCTGTACCTGTAACAGACTTGTTTCTTTTTCTTGGTTCTGTAGCACTTATATCCAAAGTGGATGACACAAACCTTCGTTTTACAGGTTTTCTTGGTATTATTGGCATTGGTTGTCTTCTCGTTGTTGGTATTAACTTGGATACAAATTCTCTATATTTTAAAGACTTTGATCTAAAAACAGGTTGGTCAGCTGAATACTTCCTCCTGTATGCATTAGTTTGTTCCAAAATCTTTTTATATGCTTCCATGTCTTTTTCTTTAACTAACAATTCTAAAGGCTTATTTTCAAATAATAATTCAAATAATCCTCTTGTGCCCTTATATCTTTGATCACCAACAATAATATTATCATGTTCATCAATGTTTACCGGGCTATTACCAACCATTAAACCCTCTTCTGTTAATCTTACTCCATAACTATGGTAGTTTTTATTAGGGTTTGTTCCAGCTAACATTTTTATCATGTATTTCCTTCCTAAAGGTCCTTTGTTATGAATGTTTTCACCCAACAAGCTTATGTTTGACGGACCTTCCCTTGCTTCTTCTTTTTCCTCTTCACTAGCAGTTGATACAACTTCATGTCCTCTTTTGGCTTTTACTTCATATAATTCTCTTATTCCACTATAGTCTGGTGATTCTAGCTCTCTTTCGGGTTCTCCACCGGTAAAACCACTATATGTAGAGGATTCCGGGTCTTCATCGCTAAAATCTTCTGATTTTACATTTTCTCTTTCAAACTTTGTAATAGGTGCAATCGCATCTCCTTCCAATACAGGTTTAGCAAATTTTTTGTTTAATTGTTTCAAGGGTTCAGTAATAGGTTTAAAAGTAGATTCAAGGAATTTCTCCCTCTCGCTAATACCTAGTTTCAATGCTCTGTTTTTAGCCCGAATAGAATCGCTAAGTGATTTTATTTCTTTTACTAATTTTTCTTGGTTAACCATGTTTGTAGCAAGACGTGTTGTACAACAATGAATGTGTTATACCACGTTTAATGTATTAATATAAATTTATCAAATCCTATCCTGTATCGACCATTGTTTAGCGGTTGTTCCTTCATAATTGTTAGGAACCCATACTTTTCAGCCCAAGCCTTTCCACACAACTCTTTAAATCGTTCAAATGTCATATCCGCATTTACATGATCAAAATATATATGTTTTAGGTTGGTTTCGTCCTGTTTAAATACAATTAACATGTTTGCATTGTCTCTAATGAGTTGTTTAGGTATTTTGCTGTAAGTTTGGCCAATATAAATGCTATCTATGTTGTTATGTCGACCCATAGCGAAGTAATTCCTTATTGTGTTTTGGTTTTCACAAGATACATCGTCGAATATAAACACGGAGAATGGTTTAGCTTCTTGTGGCTGCATGACACTCTCGCTTGCATTAAACTTTAAATATTTAACTTCAGGCACATTAGTCAGTATTTTTTCCAATAATTGATACTTTGGTTGTTGTAGTGATTTTGAAAATACATATAGATTGTTAAATCGTAATCCTTTAGGGTTTGTAATCAAATTGAATACTACATTAGTTTTTCCACAGTTGGAAGGTCCGGTAACCAGACAACGAACGGTGTTTGGTAACAAATTGCCATGCTTCCCACTATTGAATTCTGAATTATCCACTGTGAGTTCATCTATATTATTAATAGTAAAACTCTCTTTTTGTGGTACTATCTCCATCCTTTGTAATGGTTCAACCTAAAATGATTCTCTATCGTTATATCAAATCCTTTTTAGGTATCCAAGAATCTTCCGTCTTATTAAATCCTAACCATCGTACTTTGACCTTATCTTTTTTCCGTTGCAACACCTTTTCAACTAAATATACATCGCCTACTGTTGATTTTAACATTTCATGTCCATAAAACCCTCCTTCAAGCAATTGTCCTTTATTATCTTTTAAAATATATGTCTCAGGTACTGTAGGTTGTACTTTGAATACAGTAAAAACCTCATTGGTCCAATTTGGCAGGTATCTTTTACTGAATACACCTTTATATTTACTTATTCGCACTTTATCACCCACATTAAATTTTTTAGGCTTTAGTTTTTCAACTTTTGGTTTAGTATTCGTTTTTATACGTTTTAATACAAGGTTTTCATTTTTACTAGTTACTTGGTTTGGTTTCATCCCGATAGTCCTATGAAATTTGTTATTGTAATCGTTTATAAGTTTTGGTAACATATCAATCCATATGTGCGATCCTCTGTTGGAAAACATTTTATACATTGCACTTTTTAAAGTTCTGTTGAATCTTTCGATTATTGAGGCTTTTACTTCTGAATTGGTTGAATAATGGTTTATATTGTGTTTTTTCATTAAATTTGCAAATTCCTTATTAAAATATTCTTTTCCATCATCTGTTTGTAAATGTTTAATAGTATGTTTGTCTCTTTGTATAGCTGTTTCCATTGCTTTTGTAACACTTTTGCCACTTTTATCTTTTAGTGGTAAAGCATCTGCCATTTTTGAAAAACAGTTAATAACAGTCAATATGTATTTATATCCTTTATTTTGTTTGCTATAAGGAATCATTTCGATTAAATCCGCTTGATATAAATCATTAATTCCTTTTATCACCGTATTTCTTCGTGGAAACTTTCTTCTTGCAGGTTTATGAAGTTCGTTGACAATTTGTTGCTTCAAGTCCTTCATATTGCAGGTTTCAATGTTTGTTGTATCACATGTATAATCACAATGAATGTTGTTTTAAATATTCACATCATTTATATGGGTCAAGGTCATCCAAACTTGTGTAAAAAAATGGGGAACACGGCGTTGGACTTGCCGTGTTCCCCATTTTTTTACGGAAGGAGAAAGGAATAAGGTCGTAGTTGTAGAAGGACGAAGAATAGGTTACTAGTTGATAGGGTTTAGAGAGTAGTGGCCAAAAGGAAGAGTGTGGATTTTGTCGGGCATAATGTATCTTTTATCATCCCGAGCTGACAACGCTTTTTTAATTTCGGTGACACTGTAGACTTGATGCTTAAAGCTTCGGATATTGTTGAATGTTGCTGATATCGTAGTATCTTCAAACAAACAAGTCTTGTAGTGGTCAAATGTCACGTGTTTTTTCAAATAAGATGTCTTCACTCCTTTTGCTTTCTTCACTGTCGGTGTGTTGTTCTCGTGGTACATCTTAAATGAATACAATTTCGCCATCAGCGCCACTATTTCTTCTAAAAGCATTCCATTTGCTTCATCTTTGAATTTTCCAATTACTTTTTTATATTTTTCATTAAAAATTTGGATGGTTTTTCGGATAGTCAGAAAATCGAAATCTTCTTTGTATGGAAAAGTCCTTAGGTCTTCATACATGTCCAAAGTCTTTATCCAGTAGATAAACGCGTCGTATCATGTATGCGACTCCAATGTTTTCCCTTCCGTAATGTTTAACCATTTTGTTATAATGGAAATCATACATCAGGGTTTTACTTATATCCAAAATCGACATACCTATGTATAACGGACGGTCCATGACTATTGTTGTTTTCTTCATACTGACAGCGACTAGATTTTTCGTTTATAATCATGGATGTTCCGAAATTTGGTTTTTTGCACTAATTTTTCCAATTTCTAGGATCACTCACTAATTTTACATTTTTGTGTTTTCTTTTGTTCTCCAAGGTCTTCCAAAGATGGCATTGTTCATTAATTTATAGAAGTCCTTTTCAAATGCTGTTGTCGCTGCAGCTCTTCTTGCAGTGTTGGAATCAATATATGGTTTCAACCAACAAGACTGGGTGAATTCAATTGCTCTATGAATTCTCACTATACGTAGACCCAATTCAAGAGCCTGTTGAACTACCCAGTAGTGAGCCACATAGCGATCCTTATTCTCCAAGGTCATCATCAATTTTGGCCATCTTCCTGTCGGTGAAACTTCAGTACTTGGCTAGGAGAGGCAAGTCGTAGTGATGGTCATGAAGGTGCTCCGGGTATTCAAAATCACAGTCAAAATATAGCCTTTTGGACCATCCTTTGGAATCTGTGAGATGTCTCCGATGGTGGCCGGGGTCGATCCACTTGAAGTCAGCGTAGGGAAGCGGATTTGACATTGCCCAACCATAAAGGTTGTTTGCATCAAAATAGCCAAGGTAGACCGATGGTTGTTGCTCGTCGAAGCCGGGGATGTACTTGTTGTTGGCTTTGACATGACGTGTTACAGCTTGTGTCAAACCGCCCCGTACACCAGATTCCATCATGAGCACCATATCAATATCCGTTAGAAGTTCCAGTCGACAGTTGGTTGACTTTAGCATAGCTTGCCATGCTAATCCTGGAGATGTGTACGAGTGTAGAGGGTCCAGTCCATAGGCGGAGAAGCAGGTGTTTCTGAATTCTTCCATCACATCGCACAGCAGAGTTACGTCCAATTTTATATAAAAGTCAGAATATTCCCCTAAGGTTTGAATGTTTAGTTGGTTCCAAACATTACATGCATGATTGTAGTCTTCAACGGAGATTTCACTTTCGTTTAATTTGCTGTTGAAGGCTTCAATCGGCGGTAGACTGGTTTCTTCAAATTTTTTCTGTAGAAGTTATGTAATCGTAGGGGAAACACTCCTTTCCGTAAATACTAGGTCTAATTTATCTTCAGGTACAATTTTTCTGGTTTCTTTTAGGTTCTCTCTTCTTAGGTTCTCTGACAATTTGGCTAAACTAGATGCCATAAATCTGTAAGAGTCTACGAAGCGAAGTTTAATTTTACCTACTGTTTTTGAAAAGCTGATGTACTTTTCCAATGTTGTAGCAAGAACATCAATTTTACCGTCCTCTCTTCCTAACTCCGGATAATAAAGTGGGAGTCGTAGCCGCTAAGATTGTGTAAAACGACAGGAATAAAGTTTGGCAGTTTGTAATTTATATTGCATGAATTACAAGCAGCTCCTCTGTATAACCCTGGTCAGGTGATCGTGATCTCTTACTTTTGGATTTTCTTCACTGAACATCTTCATGCATAAATAGCATCTTGTCGCTAAGTTGTATTCTTCTTGTTGATTTTGGTTTAAAGGTTCCATAGGTACAATATTACCGAACAAGCGTTGAACCTTTCCAGCAATATCGTTACAGTTGGTCTACAAAAATACTTAGCGGCTTCTTCACACGAACGGTAGAGTATTGGAGTGGATGTTTAACCATAGTCCTTGCAATTGGTTTTTAGACAAGGTTTGATTTAACTAGTAAACAAAAACTGTTGGGCTGATGCAACTGATATTTTGTTCTTCTAGTCACTTCGCCGTCCGGCAGCTCCTGTGGTTACTAACGTTGATTCAAAATCTGCATAGACCACTATTGGAATTCGGTATTGGTGAACTGTCTTGTTAAATTGGATACACGCTCGAGATGGTGGTGGCAGACTAATCTTCACTTCATAGTTCTCGTTGCAAAGTCTTTTATGTTCCAATAACCAGTCCAATCCTCCACGTCTTGAATCTTTCCAAGAAAAGCAGAAACATCTCTTGCAAACTGTAATCCTATTTACTCTTTTGGTCAATTGTTTTACAACTAAGGCTTCAAAGTCCTTTATCCATACATAATGGGAAATTTCACCCTTAGTTATCAATAGCAAGTCCGTGTGGGTTTCTTTGCTCAACCTTTACTACCCGCAAAGGATAAACGTTGTTTGAATCATCCAGACCAAAAACATTCACTGAAACGCCAGGATTTTTTCTTTTCAAATTTGTCTATGTCTTTCAATGTAACTGGGTAGGTGAGGCCTTGAAAGTTGTAGCGGTGTTCATTTTCGTAATATTCTCTACCACGTCTTTCAGGATGATCTTTAACTACTTGGTTAACATTGCATACTTAAAACATTCATTACCTTCATTTTGCACATTCCTACACGATTTTAGTGTTTTGGATTTTCTTTGGTAAAGGGATAAAACTACTACCCCTTAAACCATATCCATGCTTGTGAACCCTTACATCCATACCTTCGATTGATGACAAAGTCCATCCAGATCCTCTTCCTTTCATGTCTTGAAGTTTTGTTATAAGTTTCTTCCAAGCATTCTTCAATAATATCATCGATGTTGGAAGTGAAGGTAAGGGTTCGGTTTTTGTGGTAATGAACGCTCTCAATGCTGTTTCACCATCAGTATTGTTAAACATAGCCTCTAACACCATTCCAAATGTAATAAAATTTAGCCTTTGTAATTCTTCCTCAACGTTTGACCAACAAGTTCCTTAGCCTGGGTTATGAATGTTTCCAATTCCAATTGAACGTTATTAATTTTGAAATGTGTTACAACTCGTCCTGGCCAAGGCTGTGGTGGCGCAGTTGTCTTACATCTTCAGTTCTTCTTCTTCCATATCTCTTCTTCGGTGTCCTCTTCTTCGGTGTCCTCTTCTTCAATAGGTCTTGTAGCAGTAGATGGTCCAGCACCAGCAAATTGAATCACACTAGGTCTTCTTCTTTGCATTTGCTGTAGATAAGCTGTCGTAGTAGTCCATCTGCTTCTGGTGCTCTTCCAAAAACCGGTCAATTGAGTCTAAGTCTATTCATCCATGGTAATATCTTCTTTTCTATCTTCGTCTTCATGTACTTCTCTGTGTATGGTGAAAAGATCTTCGTCTTGAAAGATTTCCCCACAAATGTCGCAAAGAGCCATTTCAAACAGTTTGGCTTTGAATGCACACTCTGTGAATGTCCACGCAATAATGAGCAGCGCACTCCACCGGGACCCTTTATATCCGAGGCAGATAGGTGGGGAAAGTGACGTCATATGGAAACAGGTTATCACTTATGTGCTAAATTTAGCCTTTACACAACCGTTTGTAATACATTTATCAGTAGCTTGATAAATTGATGATATTTGGTCTATATTCAATAATTTGTACAAGTTTTTTCAAAGATGTCTGTTTGAGCAAGTTTATGTAGGTCAAGGTCATTTGGAATTATTATTTTGAGCGGGGGATAGAGCACTAAGCAGCATCATTTACTACAAAGTGCTCTATCCCCCGCTCACATTCTTTTTTAACTTTTTGTTTTAAACTTTTTACAAGGGTGAAACATCACCATCAGAGTCGGAATCATCCTCATCACGGAATAGGTAGCGATGACAATACATAATTCTTCTGGCAACTAACATCCTATCCATTGGACGATGGGGAGTGTCTTGTTCTTGTTCTTCTTCTTCTTCGATTTCCAATTGGAATTCCATTTCCGACTCAGATGACGACTCTAATGTTTCGTAGGCATGCAAGTCCACCTCATTGTCCGTTGAACCAGCTTCGTCAGAGTCCGTTTCAATATCCATTATCTCTTCCTCCTCCTCTTCTTGATCAACCGCAGGTAGTTGGTCCTCTACTTCTATAATTTCTAGAGGTATAACCTCCAGAATAGAGACAATTCTGTTGCGATGGAACACGGTGTTGTCAAGTGGAGCCATGGTATGAAAGTGGTGTATCTATCCAATTGGTTTGCCCTTTTTATACCCCCACCAACTATACATTTTATGTGGGTCAAGGTCACGTAAAGATACCCTTTGAGCGGGGGATAGACCACTAAGCAGCATGCTAGTCCATTGCCGCAAAGTGATCTATCCCCCGCTCTATTCCGCAGACCACACTCAAGTCCAAGTCCACATCCAAGTCCACATCCATATGTTACACTTTATTATTACTGCCACCAAGTAATTGTCACTCGCACATTTACTTGGTTTTGATAAAGGTACTGCACAAACTCCATATTGGTTGTTTGTTCGTTATACAAATGCATCATGA
This sequence comes from Neoaliturus tenellus, assembly GCA_030545055.2. Classification (NCBI taxonomy): domain Eukaryota; kingdom Metazoa; phylum Arthropoda; class Insecta; order Hemiptera; family Cicadellidae; genus Neoaliturus; species Neoaliturus tenellus. Next base: position 51,782,730 of record CM061534.1, on the reverse strand, counting down.
AATATGCAATCTTATCGATTGCGGCATTGTCCAACGGTTCGCAATTCACAAGTTCCAATGTGCCCTGGCTGGTCTTCTCCTCTATAAGTTCCACCACTTCGTTGATGTCTTCTTCCAAGAGGATGAACTCAACACTGAAGCTCTCCATTGTTGTTGATAGTGTCTAGACAAATGCTTGACTAAATGCTTTATTCATCAGTCCTACATATATATATACCAATTTCCCCCTCCTATTACCCATTCCCCCTCTACCTTTATATGGGTCAAGGCCATCCAATAATACCCTTTGAGCGGGGGATAGACCACTAAGCAGCATGCTAGTCCATTGCCGCAAAGTGATCTATCCCCCGCTCTGTATTCCACACAAGTCCTAGTCTTTACACACACACATAAGCCCCCAGTCTTTTACACTTACTCATATACTCTGTCCTCCCTGCCAATTAAGAGTTCCCCATGTTTGCCACTATTTTCAATTAACCTTTCCAAGTCCCAAAACACAATGTCCAAATTAACCAAGTTCGCTCGTCCAATTTGAAACACACTATTCCCCCCAAAGTCACTTGCTCTCACTTGTTGTCCTGTATACTGCTTCTTCTTCCACGCTACAATCACTACCCTACCTTCTTCAACAACCATTCTTTT